>JAHHZJ010000767.1:0-22659 GCA_021437245.1 Aegilops speltoides
GCGATATGCTGCCATTTTCGGATCCTTGGCGTCAAAATCTCCATTTATTTGGGATATTGCAAGGTTTGAATCGCGCACCTCTAGGCGTTGAATGCCCATGGAATTGCCATCCGGAGACCATGTAAAAGGGCCTCGTATTACGCTGCGTTGTTGGAGTCCGTGTACATTATTTGAAATGCGTATTGGACTGTGTCCCGGTTGGGGCGTCAATCTGACGCTAGCCCCGATCCGGCCAACATTTTAGAGCCGTCGAAGTGCATAATCAATTGGAGTATCGCCGTACTCTTTAGGGAGTTAAACCGGTCCATTCAGCGACAAAGTCAGCCAAAACTTGTGACTTTATAGCTCGCCGAGGTTTGTAAGTTATATCGAATGGTAAGAGCTCAATGGCCCATTTGCAATCCTGCCCGTTGCGTCGCGGTTATTTATAATGTCATTGAGTGGTACTTGAGCCCTTGTTATCGAACACTCTTGAAAGTAGTGTCGTAGCTTAGGGATGCCATGAACACATCGCTATCTTACGATAGTGCGAGTAGCAGGACTTGCGGGGGTTAACACGGTGGATCGTAATGCCACTGGTTTTGAAGAGAATTTATGCCCTACATCTCGTTCGGCGAAAGTACGCGCTTACAACTTGATGTGTTGCGGCGATGTATAACAACATTGGTTCGCCCGGGTTGGTAGCGGCTAGAACGGTTGTTGCCAACATGGCTTTTATTTCTTGAGTCGGCGGTGGCAGCATCCGTCCACTCGAAGTGTTGGTGCGCCTAAGGAGGCGATAGAGGGCAATGCCTTTTCTCCTAGCGGAGATAAAAGCGGCTTAAAGCCACACATCGATCAATTTTTGTATTTGCTTGAGGTCTTTTGGGATATCTAGCTGTGTGAGCTTCGGATTTTGGCTGGGTTTGCTTCAATTCCTCTACGGATACAATAAAGCCCGGTAGCTTTCGGCGATCGCGCGAAAATGCATTTTCGGATTCAGCTTGATGTCATATGCTCACGAGGTTGTCGAATGTGAGCCTCAAATGCGTCTACTAGAGTTTCGGCGTGTTTGGTTTTGACAACTCGTCATCTCGTATGCCTCTCTTGTTTTGCCGTCTGGGTGGCGGACATGCTTGAATCATGCGATGATATGTTGCGTAGCGTTTTTAAGTCGAAGGGCATCGTGTTGAAGCAGAATGGTCCATATGGAGTGATGAATGCCGTTGCGGCTTGGTTTGCTTCCGCCATCTTAATTTGATGGTATCGAGAGTATGCATCGAGGAAGCACAATGAATCGTGTCCTGCGATAGCATCGATTATCTGAGTCGATCACGGAGGGAGAAAAGGCTCCTTTGGGCAAGCCTTATTGAGGTCTTTAAAATCGATGCATAGGCGAGGATTTATCCTTCTTTGGTACCATTACCAGGTTTGCTAGCCAATCCGGATGTTTGATATCTCTGATGAATCCGGCCTCCAACAGTTTGGCTAGCTCTTCTCCCATTGCCTGTCTTTTGGGTTCGGAAAATCGTCGAAGAGCCTGTTTGGTGGCTTGAATCCTTGCGATGTTTAGGCTATGTTACGCTAATCTGCGGCGGGATTCGGGCAAATCGAGGGTGCCGGTGAAAATGTTTCAATTTTCGAAGGAATTCTCATGATCTGGCGTCTACATCTGGGTTCAATTGTGCCCTGTTGGAGGCCGTCTTTGTTGGGTCCGTTGGATGGACCTGGAATTTTACTATTTAAATCCGCTGGTTTAAAGGAGGTGGACTTGGATCTCTTATCGAGTATCACATCGTCCCAATTCACCGTGGCGCAACACGGTGAGTTCTTCTGCGCTAGGGCTTGATAGCGCCTCGGGGCTAATCTGGCTGTCTTGTTTTCGGCAGCGTAATGCTATGTCGGGATCACTAACAAGAGTGATTATTCCGCGGGCCGGGCATTTTGAGCTTCATGTACCCGTAATAAGTGCGGCTTGAAAAATTGTGAGTGCCTCCGTCCTAGTATAGCGTGATATCCATTTGTTGAGCAGGGCCACTTGGAACATGACTTCTTGGATCTGTAATTGTCCGTGAGCGAACACCACATCGAGTGTGATTTGTCGGTGTAGCGTGCTTCCGGCTGGGTATTATTCCTCTGAAGGTTGTCTTTGCTTCGCTCAATCTGGCTCGATCTATTTCCATTTTTGAAGAGTTTCCTCATAGATGAGGTTTAATCTGCTGCCGCCATCCATGAGGACCTTTGTAAGTCGAAAGTCGTCCACTATAGGACTAAGCACCGGTCTTGGTGGTGCTCGGGCTGTTCGAATTTAGGTTAAATCGCTAGCGTTGAAGGTGATGGCTGTGTCGCTCCATGGATTTGTTGTTGCTACTTGGTAGACTTGGCGAGGCCATGGATTATTCGTTTCGCATATTATTTGATCACGAAGGTCTCGAAACTGTTGATATCGTGCGGTATTGTTGGAGTGGTTTCGGGGCTAGAAGCTCCTCGCCACTTTTGGCCATCTGCGTAATATCAACATGCTCGGAGGCTATGTGTTGGGGACGGCGCCCTCTGCCTTTGTAAGTTCTGAGGTCCTTGAGCCATCCCTCGATCTGGTTCCGTGCCCTCTATGGGGTTTTGCTTTTTGGTTTTTGTATCTGGTGCACAGTGTAATGCACCCTTTTGTTGCGGACTAGGGTTGGGGCGGATTGTCCCAAAAATTATTTTCAGTTTTAGGAAACTCTCCATCGCATACGATACTTCGTACTATGGGCCTTGGTCGGTGAATCGTGTAATTTCTGACGGTGATGGCGTTCAAAATTCCTTGTCCGTGCAATTATTGCAAAAAAATTGAGATTGCGTTATCCTCGGCGGTCCTTTATCCGGTCCATGACCGGGAGAATCTGGCCCGATGGTGATGTCTTGTTTGGCGGGCTCTTGGCGGATTAGAGATAGATCGCATATATCAGGCGGGTGGGTGGAATTAAGTCCGGAACCCTACCCGTCTCAAGGCTTAAAGGCCGGGAAGTTTCCAAATTCGGAAGCTTGGATTGCTGGACGTGGTCCAGCAAGTCCGGAACGATGCATGATTTTAAGTTTAGTGCTCGATCGAAGTCCGTCCCTCCGCGGAAATCCGGCATGTAAGGTTCGGGAACCCGGACGTGACTAGTTTTCAATATAGGAGAAGAGTCGCTGCATTGTTCCTCTACCACTGCAATGTGGTGGGTGACCTGGGGAGACTTAATCTCTCTGGATCGGTTTAAGCCCAATCTGATTGTAGTCATAGCGACTCGAGGCGGCGTGCGATCAAGAAGCTCGTTGATGAGCGAGAGCTCTATCGGATTCAGCTGCTTGGCGGTCTGGTGGCGAATTGCTTTGACGACTTGAAGTCATTGTTGAGCGATGGCGGATAGGCGGTCATAAAAACCACCTAGCGGATAGTTTGGCGGAGGCCAAGGCCTTAAGCGAAAATACCGTCCTTGAAGGCGGGTGGAGGCATCCTTCCTATTGGCAATGACGAGAAGAACTCTCAATGAAAGCACCAATGTCGGTGTCAAAACCGGCGGATCTCGGGTAGGAGGTCCCGAACTGTGCGTCTAGGCGGATGGTAACGGAGACAAGGACACGATGTTTCCCGAGTTGGGCCCTCTTGATGGAGGTAAAACCCTATGTCTGCTTGATTAATATTGATGATGTGTATTACAAGAGTGGATCTACCACGAGATCAAGGAGGCTAAACCTAGAAGCTAGCCTATGGTATGATTGTTGTAATGGAGGTTATGTCCTCTGGGACTAAAGCCCTCGGTTTATATAGACAGGAGAGGGCTAGGGTTACTGAGTCGGTTACAATGGTAGGAGATCTACATATAAGTATTGCCAAGCTTGCCTTCCACGCCAAGGAAAGTCCCATCCGGACAAGGGACGGAGTCTTCAATCTTGTATCTTCGTAGTCTTGGAGTCCGGTGGACGATGATAGTCCGGCTGTCCGGACACCCCCTAGTCCAGGATTCCCTCACTAACCATGTTATATAACATAACTAGTTGGGTACTTATGCGATAAAGCACTAATGACCCCTCGCCTGGTCACGCATGCCCCGGTTCTTATATATCGCGGTATTCGGACACACTCAGGACTATTGGGTCGAGGTTGAAGCGAAAAGGTCGCTATGACAAGCGATCTACAATCCGGCTAGAAGGCATTTAACATGTCATCTTAAATTACATAGTCAACTTATTTGGGCATATTCCTCTTCAATGCCATCCATCCAATTTGTCTAGTTCTGATCTGTTAGGAATACTGCGGCCAATTCTACTTGGCGTATGCTAAACTCACGGGGATCTGCTTCCCCGCATCGGGACCCATGAGTCGACCTCGGCCATGTGGTTTGGGTCGACCCAACCGTGTCTGCAGCGTCTTCACCATGGCCGAGCCTCCTGGCGCCTTGATGGCAGGCCGATATCTTCCATAAGCGAAGAAGCTTATTGCCGCGCTCACTGAAACCTCTCTGCAAGCTCTCCAAGGCCTTGGGCTGGGAGGCAGATAGCCACAAGGCACAGGCGGCGCTTTCATCACTGCCAAACTCATTAAATGCGGTTGCAGAGCTTGGGAAGAAGGTCACCGTAGAATCGGGCATTTCCTCTGCGGGCCGGCTGTGAGCATACCTCTGAGACATAACTAGCTCTGTTAGGCGACTTCCTCGCCGTACTCTTTTTCAAAGTTAGTTCAAGCACTTACTAAAAATGCCGCGTCGAATCCGCGATTCTCTTACTTAGTCGGATAGCTGGGCATGAACATCCTTTAGTTCCTCACCCAGCTGGATATTGGCATCTTGGAGATTATTTTTCTCTGCCTCACCCTTATAAGCACATTCTACTTGACCTTTAACGGCGCATGAAATATTGCTTGTCGGATCTATCCGGGGCCATCGCAATATTATTGTCAGACTTATACACGCCGCACTTCACAAATTACTTACCTTTTGAAGCATATATTACGGAGGGGTCTCTTTGGCTTCCCCGCTGCGGCTAATCTTGACCTCAAGTTGGGCTTTGCACTCCTCGGCTCTGCAGGATAGTTGGGTATTCTTTTACGTAAGATCTGCACAATAAATGATCCTTAAATCAGTTATTCTAACTATTTCAAGTCTCGAGACTCTTGGCATATATAACTATCAAATCTTCTCACCGTATGTCTTTTACATCTTTGCTTAGTGGATCTGGCTAGACCATTTTGGCGGCACGGAGGTGCACATCTCCCAATTAAAGGCATCCAATGCCTCACGGGAGCTGCGTGTCCGAAGCTGTCTGGCGGCGCTGTGATTCATAGCACTCTCCACGTCGGGTGGTGGCGATAACATGCATCCTCTGTCGGAGGAACATCAGCGCCGCCCGTGTTCACCTCCGCTCTGGACTGGCTTTGGAGCTGGCGGCGGAGGATTGATTGGCGACCTCTCCGGATCTGATCCGTGGCGCTCTTCTTCTGAAAAGGCATGGCGTTAGTATGCCTCCGGGAATAAAGCCGGGAGTAAGGTGGCGTGCCATACCGTTGCGTCGGAGTTCGATCCGGACCACACTTATTTTTAACTTTCTTTGAGCCATCTTGCCTTGTTGGCCAGCCGGCCTTGAGCTCGACCTTCCGCCTCAAAGGCGCCCTACAAAACACCATTGGTATACGGTGATCAAAAACACGCACGGATGGATCATTTTGAAAGTATTGGGACTTCGGTCTCAGTTACCTGCGAAGCAGGAAGTATTCCGGGGTAATCGGCTGTAATGGCGACCAAGGCATTATCGATGCTCAGTTGGTGAAATACCCCGTCGATCAGCTCTACTGCTATGTCCGGATCCTCTTGGGAGGCCGGATCGAGGAACCATTCCGGATCCTCGGGTTGTGGAGGCGGGCTGTTTATATCCTTTACGGCCCGGCACAGTTCCTGCGCCGAAATCACAAAATGAGATACTTGACTATGGGAGTATGGATCGGATAGGCAAAATAAATGTCCGCTTACCCAGCTTGGAGGATTGTTCATAGAAAATCCACCCTACGGTTTGACGCGGACAAATTCCTCCTCTTCTCCCTTGTACAATGCGGACAGGATCTTCATCAGATCAGCGACCGATCCTGGCTCCTTGCGGCCGCAGCAGGTGGCATCAATACTGGAGCGGCTGCACCCCCTGCATAATGCATGTGGCCATGACCCCAATCATGGTCAGTATGGAATGAGCTAACAGCCTAATTCGGCTCATCAGGTAAAGGACGTCCCTGTAATTTTCCTTCTGAGGGCTCCGTGGATGCCAGCTTAGGCGTTTCTTCAAAGGATCGTTATTGAACTCAGGGAGGCCGACCCGAACTGGGTCCGGCAGGGGGGACATCTTCTATATAAAACCATTCTGAAGGCTAGTCTTCGGACGCTTCTTAGGGGTTCCGGATAGATATCCGGTCCCGGCGATGCGCCATAGCTCGGCTCCGCCCACTTGATATATTGACCCCTCTTGAGAACGGGGCACAAGGCAGAACAGCTTTTTCCACAGCGCAAAATGGGCCCCGATGCCCAAAAACAACTCGCAAAGGGCCACGAAGCCCGCAATATGCAACATGGAGGCAGGCGTAAGGTTGTGCAACTGGATGCCATAGAACTCTAGGAGCCCCCGGAGAAACGGATGAATTGGAAATCCGAGCCCTCTTATCAAATAAGAGACAAGGCATACCCGCTCTCCTTTGTAGGGGCTGGGGACGCTCTCCGCTTGCTTTCCGCCCTTATAGGTAGCGAGTCCGGCTCGAACCGGGACCATGAAGGCTGGGGGAAGAAATCCCTTGGTTTGGGCGCCACTAGCTCCTTTGTGCGGGAGACAGACATCTCTCCCAATCTCGAGGCCAAAGGGCTGGGAGGCGAGAAGGAGAGCAGCGTCGGCTGTCCATGATGGAATGGATTTACATCATATCTTCTCGATGAATGCTTTCATAAAGGGAGGATGGTGTGATTTGGATCTAGATCCTCGTCTCTTTTATAGGCAGCTTATTTGCGCAACTAGGGGATAAATGTAAAAATACCGGCTTTTAGCATTACGTTCAACACGTGGAAGATGGCCATTATTGGGTGTGGAAGTCGAGGAGTGCAATATTTACAAGCGGACGCTATTCAGCAGAGTGCAGGATTTGGAGAAGAACCCACCTTGCAATGCGAAGACAATCTATCGCGCGGACTCGCCGCCATTGAAGCCTGGTTGCAGGGGCTCTTGAGGAGTCCGGACTAGGGGTGTCCGGATAGCGAACTATCATCTTGGCCAGACTCTGGGCTGTGAACATACAAGATTGAAGACTTCGTCCCGTGTCAGGATGGGACTTTCCTTGGCGTGGAATGCAAGCTTTGCGATACGGATATGTAGATCTCCTACCATTGTAACCAACTCTGTGTAACCCTAACCCTCTTCGGTGCCTATATAAACTGGAGGGTTTTAGTCCGTAGGACGAACAACAATCATACCATAGGCTAGCTTCTAGGATTTAGCCTCTCTGATCTCGTGGTAGATCTACTCTTGTACTACCCATATCATCAATATCAATCAAGCAGGAGTATGGTTTTACCTCCATCGAGAGGGCCCGAACCTGGGAAAAAACATTGGGTCCCTTGTCTCCTATTACCATCCGCCTAGACGCATAGTTCAGGACCCCCTACCCGAGATCATCCGGTTTTGACACCAACACTCCTCAAGCACCGACTTCTCTGCGACGAGCATACAACTCCTGACGAACTGTTAATCATCGCCATGCGACAAAACACGCCACGGCCGACTCCTTCATGAAGGCGTCCGACAAGGTGGCACCTCAGGCTCCTTGGACTCCGGCTGGTGATACCAGTTAGCGACAGCATCCGAGCAACAATAAGCGGAAGGCCACCCAGCCGACTTCCACAACCCGGCGGTGGCGGCGATCTAGGACCAGCCGTGGGAGGGCATCCAGCGCCCAAAGCGTCGGGAAGAGGCGGCAAGCCCAATTGGTTGCCGCCTTCTCTTATAAGCAGACCCTAGATGCACCTGCAAATTCCATAGTGGCGGCAAGCCGTCCAACCCACGCCACTCGGAAGTGCCATTGTAGGATCGAAAGTATGTCTAGAGGGGTGATTAGACTACTTGACAATATAAAAATTCAGCCTTTTGATTAAGACAAGTTTTGGCAGATTCACGATGATGATCAAGTCAAGTATCACCCTACACATGCAATTCTAGAGTATAGGCAGCGGAAAGTAAATTGCACATGTAGTAAAGAGAGGTGGAGAAGAGCAAGCGCAATTTGGAACACGGAGATTTTTCTCGTGGTTCCGATAGGTGGTGCTATCGTCAATCCCGTTGATGGAGACTTCAACCCACGGAGGGTAGCAGCTGCGAGAGTCCACGGAGGCTCCACCCACGAAGGGTCCACGAAGAAGCAACCTTGTCTATGCCATCATGGCATCGCCCACGGAGGACTAGCCTTACTCGGGGTAGATCTTCACAGTGGCGATCTCCTTGCCCTTACAAACTTCTTGGTTCAACTCCACATCTCGTGGAGGCTCCCAGCGACACCTAACCAATCTAGGAGGCACCACCCTCCAAAGGTAATAGATGGTGTTGATGATGATGAACTCCTTGCTCTTGTGCTTCAAATGATAATCTCCCCAACACTCAACTCTCCTCACTGATTTGGCTGTGGTGGAAGAAAGGATTGAGTGGAAAGCAACTTGGGAAGGCTAGAGATCAAGCTTCATATGGTGGGAGTGGAGCAACTTGATCTCAACACAAGGGTAGGTAGTTTTCTTCTCGAAATGTAAGGTAGGAGTGGTAGTTCTTTCGATGGCTCTCTCCACGAATGAAGAGGGGTGGAGGGTATTTATAGCCTCCACACAAAATCCAACCGTTACACACATTTGACCAATCTCGGTGGGACCGAAGTTGACAACTCGGTGAGACCGAAAGTTCAAATCTTGTGAGCGTTGGGATTTCAGTGGGACCGAAAATACAATCTCGGTGAGTCGATTCTTCCAAAGACTAGGGTTTGCCAATCTCGGTGGGACCGACTTCATCATCTCGGTGACACCGATTTGATGTGAAGGATTCTGAAGCTTGGCAACACTAGTTTGGTGAGACCGAGTTGAGAATCGGAAAATCCGAAATTTCTAGGGTTTGGCTTTATGGTGAGGTGGTTCATCTCGGTGTGGTGAGTTTAGGAAATCGGTGGGACCGAGATTACTTATGAGTGTATATTGGAGTGAAAGATTGCTGATGGTTTGGGAGATGTATCACTAAGCACTTTGAGCAACGGATCATTAACATAACCTCATCCCTTTTAATAGTATTGGCTTTCCTATGGACTCAATGTGATCTTGGATCACTAAACCAAAAATGGAGTCTTGAGCTTTTGCCAATGCTTGCCTTAGCATTTTGAGGGTCCACTTCTTGAGTCATTGCCATACCCATATCCTTGAACTTTCGAAATGATTCTCAAGAAACTATTAGTTCAATGATATATATGTTGTTATTAATTACCAAAACCACCGGGATTAGTTGCACTTTCAATCTCCCCTTTTTGGTAATTGATGACAACATATAGATCAAAACTTCGACAAAGGATATAATCAATGAATAATATAAATAAGCTTTGAGAAGTATGTGATAAGCAAGAGCTCCCCTAAATTTGTGCATTATTTAAGATTTGCGTTTGAATGCAAATGCACAATCGATTAGGATCATGGGTCACTCTTCCATGTCACATACATCTTGGTGGGCGCACAAAATGATAAGAATGAATAGCATGCACCCAATCACCAAGACATGAGTAAATGGTCATACAAGATATGAATAGCATATGATAAGCATTAAGCACACATTAAGGCATAATGCGACCAAGCACTCATCAAAGTAGAACAAGCGTAGTATCAAACACACGGAATGTCTCGAAAATCTCAAAAGTATCTCAAAAGACCGCAAATGAAGCGAAAGAGCAAAAGCGAGCACTCTCTCTCTCGAAGTCCTATGATCTATACAATTTCTCCCCTTTGGCAACAAGTTACCAAAAGTTCGAAAGGTATAGAGCTAAGCGTCACTAGGGACTCTGTGGCGGCTCATGCAGGTTGATGGAGTTGAGATGGCTGCATCGTGAAGACTTGGTGATGTGTGGAGCTGGAGGAGTGGTCCTGGGCTGGAGCTGGGCTGATGGAGCTGTGGGAGGTCTTGAGGCTGTAGTCTGGTGTCATCCTTTGGAATAGCAGTGATCGAGGTCTGGTAGGAACGGGCAGGCTGTTCATAATCATCTGGACTAGGTCATCCTGCATCTCACGCATGAGCTCTTCCTTCTCCTCTTTGCTTCCTCGATATCTCGCCTCAAGCTTGTTGGTGGTGACTTGCACTTGATCGACTTCACATCGAGCATGGATCTTGTCTTCAACAATCCTCTCAAGACTCTCTGAGGCTGCACAATCTTGGCAGGCGTTGTTCAATCTCTGGGTAGCTTCAAGGCTGCTCTCCAACACTCTTGGGTTTAGGCTGCTGCTTGCTGCTGCTTCCTTCTCAGCTTTGGCTTTCTTGGCAGCTTCACTCTTTGCTTGACCTTCAATGACGTTGGGTCCTCCTCATCCATCACAACTTCATTGTCCTCATGCTCAAGCTGCGATGGCAAGTGTGGTCTATCCAACAAGTATGTGCCGTGCCAAACTTGGCATTGATAAGCATCTGAATGTGCGGGGCAAATCCACATGACCTCTTCTGGTCTGCTGCAGTCCTCTTGATAGTCTCAACTATCAGGTCCATCACCTTGAAAGGTGCCTTCTGATCAAGTATATGCAGCATGTTGATAGAATACCCTCTGATCATGCGATGATCTCCAGACTTGGGCATCAAGGTATGCCTCAGAATTGTGTTTGTGGTAGGTAGACCTGCTGGAGATGATACTGCGAGCTTCAGATTTCCACATCCTTAGCTGGTACCTCATTGTACATATTCTTCATAGACTCATGGTTCTTCTTGGGAATACCATAGACATCAACATCATCCTCTCTCTGCCTTTGGAGCATTCAGCGTGCTGCCCATTCTTCAACAGTTGAAGAGAATCTTTGGCCTTCAGTCATCCATGTGATCTTTCCATCTGGATAGAAATGAGCTGTGGCATAGAATTGCATGATCATCTCATCATTCCAATCTGTCAGCTTCTGACCAACGAAATCTGCAACACCACATGCAGTGAAGCTCTCATGCACATGTGGAAAGAAGTCTCTGTGCTCTTCACTGTCAATGTATGCCCAGTCAACATATCTAGTATCTGCAACAATGGGCTTCTTGTCCATTACTGCATCTCATAGAAGTCTCTGCTGCTCTCGGTGTGGAACCTTGGATCAGCAGTCCTTCTCCTCTGAGCATATGGATCAGCTTGTCTCCATAGCACAGAGACCTCTATCCTTTCTTTCCTTCATGTTTTCAGCTCGAGGATGAGCATCATTGTGAATTGGCAAGTTTACGGCGAAGTTTGACAATCTGGTGCCTCATCATCGACTCATTGGTGGCACATTATCTTTCTTCTTCTCTGAAGCTGGAATGTTCTGACAGTTTTCTTGGGCTTGGCGGCAGGCTTGGCTTGAGCTGCCTTTCTTTGGAAGCAGATGGCTTGGGCTTTGAAGGTGCTCCTTACGATGGCATCACCCATGAACTTAGACTTACGAGGAGGAGGCTGGGGTGCTTCCTCATCCTCATCTTCTCTGCTGCTTCATCATGCACAATCCTCTTCCTCTTGGAAGTTTTCTTCACTTTGCTTGAAGTTTCCTCTTCCATACTCAGCTTCTTGGCAGCAGTGGACTTCTTCACTTTCTTGGTGCCTTTCTTGGTTTCTTGCCCTTGATGCTCTTTGGCAACAACTTTCCTCTTTGGCTTGGAGGAGATCTCTTCCTCGACAATGAAATCAGAATCTTCTTCATCGAATTCCTCTTCTTTACGGCCTGGTGGCTGCAGGAGGCAAACCACTTGGTGTGCTCCTCTCACCATCATCTGAAAAGCTCTTGGCCTCGGGACTAGTGCACTGCCTCGGAATATCAGCAATTGGTGATTCGGACCTGTTACGGCTGTCTTGGCATCGACATGGTGACAACTTTGTGAATAGATAAGGTGTAGGCGAGTAGAAGAGTTATCACAAGCTGCGAAGATTTTGCAAAAAATGAGTTCAAATTTCAGTTTAGGTTTTCACGAGAATGCATTTGGTCGGACCGAGTCTAAAATTCGGTGAATCCGAAGTGTTCAAACGAAGCATTCACACCACTTTCGGTTGGACGATGTGGGTTTCGATCTGCCGAAAACACTAGGGTTTCACTAAATCCTCATTTGGTCGCACCGATTTGCACAACTTCGGTTGGACGAAAGGTGCGATCAATGGCGGAGGCCAAATCGGTCATCTGAGAATGTAAATCGGTCTCACCGAGATGTGTTCGTGAAACCTAACCTAAAACTTTTACTCGAATTTTGTTCTAAAGAACTAATCTGGTGTTAGGAAGATCTCAAGCGTGGCAAGATGCTAGGCAAACCAATCGTGCATTGAATCGGAGATGGGAGCACGAGAGGATCGAAACTCACCTAACTTGGTGGAGTTCCTCTCTGGTGACAGCGGCTTGCGGAGAGAATGTCCGTTGGCGGCGGAGACTGCGGCGGCGCCTGGCGGCAACGGAGGCGATCCGGAGACCCGGCGGCGGCGGCAAAGGGTTTGAGGCGGCGTTTTGAAGTAAGGAATCAGCGCTGCCCTCGGATATATATACCCTTTGCTGTCGGTGGGACCGAGTTGTAAAACTTCGGTGGCACCGAGATGGATAGCTTGCTGCGATTACACACTTGATCCGCCGAAAATCACAACTTCGGTTTCACGAGGTGAAAACCTAGATCAATCAAGTGCTTCGGTTGTCCGAGTTTGAGTGGGTTGGTCGACCGAAAATACTTAGAAGGTTTTGGAAGTTTAGCCTTTGACGGATCGGTGGCTCAGAGTGCTCCTCACTCGGTGGGTCAAAAATGACTTGTTCAAAGTTTGTGATATAAGCATGAATAGAATTTGAGACAAGAAAGCATAGATAGCTAGGGGAGGAACTTAGGCATTCTTGTCCATCCATTTGGTCAGAAAAATCCAAAAGACCAAAGCAACAAATGGATGTCCTCGAATGGATAAAATCATGCATCCAACATGCTCACACAATAAGATAGCAAATGAAATATGTGTCAAACATGCACAAACAAAACTCTAGCTACTATCACACAATTTGTCGATGACTAGGTCATCTATATATGAGTATATTGACTTAGGAGTCAAATGAGAACATTTGATCATAGGTCATACTCATCGTTTAAGCACAAGTGGGGTTACCACTTTTACATAAAAGCATTAATGTGTTCACATCATTTGAAGATGCTTTAGCTCAATTCTTTAGAGCAAAGCTCCCCTAGATGTGAGAACCCTTTTAAAGGTCAAACTAACCTTGGGTTGTCGTAGAAGACTTCATGTAGATGTTGAAGATGTGGATGCTCAATGTTGATGAAGATCATCAAGAGTTGGGAGCAATCCTTTGGATTGGGCACTTTCAATACCTACATGGGTTAGTCCCACAAGGAACAAACAAGGATATCCATGGACATAGATTGAAGTACACAATAGATGATGTCCATGAAAGCAATGATTACCTTGTCCCTTGACTTACCAACAAGAGGTTTGTGACTCCATGAACTAGTGCAAGATGTGGAAGTTGATTGCACAAGTTCTTGCCAAAATGAATGTGAGTGAAGTATGTTGGCGGAGTCACCCTCAAGAACTCTCTAGTTCTTCTTCTTGGGATCCACATCATCTTGATGGGAATCCTTGGGGTTGTAGTTGAGCTTGTGAAGTAGAACTTGGCGTTTCCTTGGGAACCCACTTGACCATGGCTTTAGGTGCTTCAATAAATGCATCAATCTCCTCTTGAAGCTTGTCCTTGCCTTTTAGCTTGTGGTCTTGTGGTGGAAGGTCATCTTGAGCTTGTTCCACATTGGAAGAAGTAGGATCATACTTCTCCTTTTGAGAAACAAACTTTGGAGTGGGATATTGACCTTCTTCCCATTCAACACCCTCGGCGTTGAACTTTCGCTCAAAACCAATTCCTTGATTCTTCGGTGCCTTCCTTGCTTGCGAACAATTTCCTCAAAGTTCTTGCTTCCGGCAAGGCTCTTGTAGACACCTTTCTCTATAATCCCTTTCAATAAACTATTTTCTTGCTCAAGTGTAACTTGGCTTGAAACATTGTTAGTGGAATCAAGAGAACTACTAGAACCAATTGGATTTAGCATGGTTATTGTTTACTAGATGAAGAATTTTTCTTATGCTTGTCATGCTTAGTTTTAATAGGTGGCAAGAAATTAGACAAGAGAAGTCGTTTGGCAAGATATGAAGAACTCTTCTTTGAAGATCGTCATTGATTGCTTTTAGAAACTCATGTTCTTGCTCTAGATTGAGCTTCTCGAGCGTAGCTTCTCATGAGATCTTAGGAGCTCTCTATGATCTTCTTGAGTTGTTTCATGAGCTAACTTAAGAGTGTTTAGTTCTTTAGTTAGGCGCTCAATCTCCTTCATAGCATTGTCATTCGACTCTTCTCGACTATAAAGACTACTAGCATGTTCATCATTACTAGGCTCACTAGATTTGTCATGTAAGCTCATCTTCACCAAGCAAGTCATCCTCATCACTATCAAAGTCAATAAATTCAGGGTGTGATACCTTGGGGCCTTTAGCCATGAAGCATCTTCCAATTCCCTCATTTGGTGAATCAAATAAGTCATAGGAGTTGGAGTTGGAGGATCTGAGAGCAAGACCGGCAACACCTTCATCTTGGTTGTATTCGGAGTTGGAGTGATAGCTTCTTTGGAGTGATTGTCGAGTCGGGCGGAGACCCATTCACCTACATGAGCTTGATGTTTTCTTCTTGTGTAGCTCCTTGATGACTTGTCTTTCCTCTCCGAATCCTTGCTTCTCGAGAGGATCTTCGTTCATAACGATCATCTCTACTCCTTCTCTCTTTCGAGGTGACTCTTCTCTTGAGCTTCTTCTTCTTGGAATTCTTCTCTTCTCTTGTGGGGAGCGAACACTCATTTGAGTAGTGTCGGGTCTTCCACAATTGTAGCTGATTCGATCACGACTAGAAGATCTCTTTTCATCATATGATCTAGACTTTGAGCTTCTTTCCTTGCTTCTACTCTTGTAGAATTTGTTGAAGTTCTTCACCATTAGGCTTATCTCTTCATTGGAAACTAGCTTGTCACTTGAGGTTGTGGGAGCATCACTTGTAGCTTTATAAGCACCACTTGACTTGTTGTGAAGCTCTTCCTTATCTTTAAGTGTCATCTCATGAGCAACAATTCTTCCAATGACTTGGTGGCTTGAGATTCTTGTAGTTTGGCATCATTTGGATCAAAGTGCACACGGTGTCATACTTTCCATCAAAGCTCGAGAATCTTCTTGATGATGAATCGGTCGGTCATTTCTTCGCTTCCTAAGCGGCAATCTCATTTGTGATGAGAGCAAGCCTAGAGTACATTTCAGCGACTCCTTCACCTTCCTTCATCTTGAACTTGTCAAGTTGACCTTGAAGAACATCTAGCTTTGATTCCTTCACGGACTCGGTACCTTCGTGCATTTCAACCAAAGTATCCCAAATCTCTTTTGCATTCTCAAGGCGGCTGATTTTGTTGAACTCCTCGGGACACAAAGCATTGAAGAGAATGTCACAAGCTTGAGCATTGTTTTGCAACATCCATAATTCATCATTTGTAGCTTCACGATCCGGAACTTTTCCTTCCTCGAAGAATTCACCTTGCAAGCCAACACAAATAATGCCCCATCGGCGGGGTTATGTCCAGAATATGCATTTTCATTTTATGCTTCCAACTAGCAAAGTTTGAACCATCAAAGTAAGGACCTCTCTGAAAATTACCCTCACTAGGCGCCATACTCTCCTAGGTTGTGAAACCAAGCTTATGGAGTCAATGCAATGAAACCAATACAATGGAGACCAAAGCTCGATACCACTTGTAGGATCGAAAGTATGTCTAGAGGGGGTGATTAGACTACTTGACAATATAAAAATTCAGCCTTTTGATTAAGACAAGTTTTGGCAGATTCACAATGATGATCAAGTCAAGTATCACCCTACATGCAATTCTAGAGTATAGGCAGCGGAAAGTAAATTGCACATGTAGTAAAGAGAGGTGGAGAAAAGCAAGCGCAATTTGGAACACGGAGATTTTTCTCGTGGTTCCGATAGGTGGTGCTATCGTCAATCACGTTGATGGAGACTTCAACCCACGGAGGTAGCAGCTGCGAGAGTCCACGGAGGCTCCACCCACGAAGGGTCCACGAAGAAGCAACCTTGTCTATGCCATCATGGCATCGCCCACGGAGGACTAGCCTTACTCGGGGTAGATCTTCACAGTAAGCGATCTCCTTGCCCTTACAAACTTCTTGGTTCAACTCCACATCTCGGCGGAGGCTCCCCAGCGACACCTAACCAATCTAGGAGGCACCACCCTCCAAAAGGTAATAGATGGTGTTGATGATGATGAACTCCTTGCTCTTGTGCTTCAAATGATAATCTCCCCAACACTCAACTCTCCTCACTGATTTGGCTGTGGTGGAAGAAAGGATTGAGTGGAAAGCAACTTGGGAAGGCTAGAGATCAAGCTTCATATGGTGGGAGTGGAGCAACTTGATCTCAACACAAGGGTAGGTAGTTTTCTTCTCGAAATGTAAGGTAGGAGTGGTAGTTCTTTCGATGGCTCTCTCCACGAATGAAGAGGGGGTGGAGGGTATTTATAGCCTCCACACAAAATCCAACCGTTACACATTTGACCAATCTCGGTCGGACCGAAGTTGACAACTCGGTGAGACCGAAAGTTCAAATCTTGTGAGCGTTGGGATTTTCGGTGGGACCGAAAATACAATCTCGGTGAGTCCGATTCTTCCAAAGACTAGGGTTTGCCAATCTCGGTGGGACCGACTTCATCATCTCGGTGACACCGATTTGATGACGAAGGTTCTGAAGCTTGGCAACACTAGTTTGGTGAGACCGAGTTGAATCGGAAAATCCGAAATTTCTAGGGTTTGGCTTTATGGTGAGGTGGTTCATCTCGGTGTGGTGAGTTTAGGAAATCGGTGGGACCGAGATTACTTATGAGTGTATGTTGGAGTGAAAGATTCTGATAGTTTGGGAGATGTATCACTAAGCACTTTGAGCAACGGATCATTAACATAACCTCATCCCTTTTAATAGTATTGGCTTTCCTATGGACTCAATGTGATCTTGGATCACTAAACCAAAAATGGAGTCTTGAGCTTTTGCCAATGCTTGCCTTAGCATTTTGAGGGTCCACTTCTTGAGTCATTGCCATACCCATATCCTTGAACTTTCTGAAATGATTCTCAAGAAACTATTAGTTCAATGATATATATGTTGTTATTAATTACCAAAACCACCGGGGATTAGTTGCACTTTCAGGCCCTCTTGATGGAGGTAAAACACTCGTCCTTGATTAATATTGATGATGTGTATTACAAGAGTGGATCTACCACGAGATCAAGGAGGCTAAACCCTAGAAGCTAGCCTATGGTATGATTGTTGTAATGGAGGTTATGTCCTACGGACTAAAGCCCTCTGGTTTATATAGACAGGAGAGGGCTAGGGTTACCTGAGTCGGTTACAATGGTAGGAGATCTACATATCCGTATTGCCAAGCTTGCCTTCCACGCCAAGGAAAGTCCCATCCGGGACACGGGCGGAGTCTTCAATCTTGTATCTTAGTAGTCTTGGGTCGGCGGACAATGATAGTCGGCTGTCCGGACATCCCCCTAGTCCGAGGACTCCTCGGTAGCCCACGAACCTGGCTTCAATGACGATGAGTCGGTAGCGCATAATGTTCGGCATTGCAAGGCGGGTTCCTCCTTTGAATAATCTAGAAGATTGTGAACACCGGATGATGTCGACTCTTGCAAAATAAATTCCACATTCCACCAGTAGAGAATAAAATGCACACAAGTTCAATCTGCTTGGCGTGTTTTGTGGCGGCGTCACACCACTACCAAGCCTTACTTAAATCATTTTTACTATACCACCTCAAGTAGCGTTTAGCGAAGCGGTTTCCTTAGCACGTCTTGTCGGCGCGAGACCGTGTTCCCCTTATTCTGGGATTCTCATCAATACGGACGTGGGTAACCCAACCGCGCCTTGATGGTGGCGCTTGGGAATAAGCGAGTTTTACCGGGCTAGTGAGGGCGCATAGTCTTCGTCGCCTATATATAAAGGATAAGGATTCACCTTTTCACCTCGCCTTCTTCCTCCTTTGCTTATCCATCTCCGCGCTCAAGCTCCAGCGCCCAAGTTCGCGCATCTCGCTTCTCGACCTTCTCCGACCATGTCGGGCCGGAGGTAAATAGTTGGCCTCCACCGTTAAGGAGGAGCACATTACCAAGCTGCTTGCCTTGGGATACCTTTCGGCGACATCAGCGCTTGTCGGCTGCCTTGACGAGGGCAGCTCATCCCCTACAGGGCCCCATGGGAGGTCGTTTTCCTCCCCACTTCCTCCGCGGATTTTGGGCTTTCCACTTCACCCTTTGTCGGGGCTCATGTTTCTCGGCACTGGATTTCCATGATCTGGCGCGAACTTCATCCTCAACATCTCGTCGTTTATCGTGCGTGTCGAGCCTTCCTCTGCATCCGGTCCACTTTGGCTTGTGGCTTAAGACCTTCAACGTCAAGCCGAAGGTTGTGAAAAGAACGCATAGCCCAGTCGGAGGCGCCATGTTGGGCAAGATGCTTAATGTCCTTTGGTTGAAGGGCCTTCGTGGAATCCGTCAAGGGGTGGTGTCGGGGTGGTTCTATATCACCGAGCCACCTTGAACCTCGTGGCGGCGGCCCCGAGTTCGAATCTGGCATCCCTCGCAGCTCACCTCTACAGAAGAAGAAGGGCTTGCTGTGGGGTAGTGAAGGAGCTAGCGGGACTCCAAGCTGTATCGAAGTGGTGAACAAGCTCGAGGCTGGTTAACGTGGTCGAGGTCATGCTCGTCCGCGGATTTTCCCGTGCCAAACGGGCATTCAATATGTGGGAGTTCAATCGAACAGCACAGCGCTGGCGGGCTCTTGACCTTGCGTCGAAAGGCGCTGGAGGTGCTTGTTTAAAGCGTAGAAGCCCCCGCATCCCATGACGGAAGATCGCGGATTCCACTCGCAGCGTCCAGTGACGAGGTAAGTGATTCTACCCTTTTATGGGACACTTGTTGTTAATAGTTCGACCCTAAGCGGGTTTTAATCTCTCTCTTCCTTTGGCAGGAATGGGCGAAGAAGGCGAGCAGCTCATCACGGCTCCCATGCCGAAGACCCGGTGGGCCGCCCGTCTAAGCGGGGGTTGCTGATTCGGCACCGCATGTGGTGCTTGGGAAAAAAAGAAAGGTGGCCCACGGGTACTCGAAAGAGTTCCTGTTTTCAGGTGTCCAGCGACTCGGTGGATTCCTTCCCGAAGATGAGGAGGAAGAAGACTCTCTCCCGGAGGAGGAGAGAGAGAGGAAGGCCTCCCCACGGGGGAGGCGGAAGGAATCGAAGAGGGAAGAACTATTCCCGGACAGCTCCGCCAACACCAGCGTTGGCGAGGAATAATAGCCCTCAAGGGCGAGGCCTCGGCGGATCGTAAAATGTCTGGATCTCGAGATAGTCTGCAATTTCTTTTTTGTCACATAGTGTCCTTCTAATGCCGCCTCTTGCTGCGATCCGTCCGACGATAATCTCCTGCCCGTCCAGTGGAGTCGTTGGCTGCGTCGGATGTGGAATCTGTTACATTTGCCTCCACCCCTCGCGCCCGGGGCGCCGAGGTGGGATCGAGGAAGGACCCATCGGGAGGAGGCTCCGGAGGTGCCAAGGCAGCCTCCCGGACTTCTTGCCGGACTCTGCGGAACTGCGGTGGTTCGAGTCCGCGGCCTACCTACCGCCAAGAAAGGCAAGACCGTGACACCGGCAGCCCCGTCAACGGGCGCGGACGACTTCATTGGGCGCTCAAAGGCGCTTCCATCGAGGAAGAACACCGCACTATCATGAGTGTGGTGATTGGAAAGTTCAGCTTCGCCAAGCGGGCTGACGAAACCTGCAGCAGACCTTCTAACGAGCTTTGGTAAGTAAGTTAAAATTATGTAATGTAATACGCGCCAAAGATAGCCCACGATGCTCGGTTCGGCGTTGGAAGAAAAGCGGGCTGAGGATCTAAGAAAGATATCTGTGGGTTGCTAAATAATATGTCAATATGGGTTTGCAGGCTCTTGTTCTGACCCTCTGCCGCTTGTTGTGGAGGTCGGTGCATTGAAGCGAGGATCTCGGCGGTCGAGCAAGAGCTCGGCCATGCCAAGAAGGCAGCTCGAGGACATAGAAGGTGAAATAACACCACTTTAAAATTTACCTTCTGAGAAAGGATTTAGGTTGCAATAAAAATGACAAGGATAATGTGTGTCTACTGCGGGGGCCACTAGCGAGTGGCGACCACGAAGGAGGCTATGTCATGACGAATGTAATCTTGACATGGAATGCTGAGCGAAAAAGCGAGGACGCAGGTGGCGGAAGTGTGGCAAGAGCTCGGGCTCTCATGGAGAAGCATGAGAGTTTGGGCGCGACTCAAAGACTTCGAGTCGAGGCTTGCCTCGTCTCTCGAAAGTCTAGAATCCGCCAAGGCGAAGCCCGTAAGGCCCTTGAGGAGGTTGAAGATGTGAAGAAGATAGCAGCGGGTAAGGCATTTTTCATGCAAAGCAAGCATGTTAATGTGAACTACGATACTTACGAATTCGGAGCTCTCGAGGCGTTTGCGGATCTGCGCGGTGTATCCGGCCTTTGCCGCCTTTTACCGTGGCGGGAGGGGCTCAGCGGAGAAGGTCTTCTGGTCTCGATCTGTGAGGCCGGCCATCCAGTGCCCCTAGCGACCAGGTGAAGCGGCTGGTCGAGTTCACTAAAATGGTGAGGAGGCCATGAAGGTCTTATAGTCCATTTGTGGCACAGGACAGGCCATGCACAGGAGCTACTTGACCTCGTCTCGGTGGTGGTGGATGCATGCCCCACAGGTGGAGGTCATCAAAGCGCTCACTTTGTATTGAAGGTGCTTTCGTCGGGCCCTTGCCCGCACAAAAGGTGCTGCTTAGGGCAGAGCTAGATGCGGAGAGGGCTTCTTCTTGACCCGCCGCCCTTGGCCAGAGCAAAAAGATATCATCTCGCCGAAATGTACTATAAGACTGTCCTAAAGGGTGCCGCAATATGCGGATAGGTGCCCCGAGGATGTAATTTTGAGTAAACTTCGCTATATATTATCCTTTGCGCTGAAAACTTTGTTCATATCGCTAAGCAACACTTATTTAATTTAAAATATTACCTTACATGCGGCCGTTTAGAAAATCGAGAGATGGCAAATCGTTGGCTTCAGCCCCGAGCCACAAGTCTTTGGGGTGTTAGGATAAACTTGAGCACTCTTGTTCCCATTTTGGGTCCATCGAGGCGCTCAACACAACTAACAAAACAACGGACTTATAATGCTTGAACACTCTCACTTAGCCATAGAATTCTATAATTTTAAATTTCGTGAAGCCCCTAGTATTAGGAGGATCGAATCGAGCGCTATCACGCCTTCGTTCGGACATCATCCGGTGCCAGCTCGAGCGACATAAGTCTTTAGGGACGAAAAGACCTCTCGGCAGCGACCGGTCTCTCGCCTTATCATGCCGGTCAGTTTTAGCTTTCTCCTTTGGCTCGCCCAGCTCAGCGGAGGCGCAATCGCGATGGTTCTCCAGTACCACCTTAGCCGGCGAGAGCGGGCGTAAGGCACCAAAGCGTGGGAGCTGGGCAAACCCAACTATTGACCCAAGACATGATTGAACCGATTCATATAATGCTATAAGTTGAGGTGCCACACTTGTGAAAGTGTTAGGACTTATCACACCATAATCTGAGGGCGTAAGCCCCTGGTGTATTCGGCCCGTACCAAAATATCTGGGTGCAAGATGTCATTTAATGAACATATATGTAAGTAATGTAATTACAGGCAAAAGTGCTGCATTATTTATTCAAGGCAGTTTGCTATGAGTCGGAGGGATACAAATAGTCACGGTAAGCAAGGGATTGGACTAATGAAACATGTCCCCCTCGAGGGGTGGGCTGCGGACTGGTGTATGTAATCAAATTTAATGCTCGTAATGGAGACCACAGAGTGTTCATCGCAGCCTTCTTTCTTCCCAATTGTTGCATCGTGAGTTGGCGGGTTCACATGGACAGGGCCTCTGAGTTAGCGAGTCTGTGTATACAAAGAAGGAAAGTAATAAATAAAAAAGAGTGACCACAGTTGTTAGCCCTGGTGTGGTCGAGCCGCCTCAAGGGTCTGTTGTTGTCGTGCCCCTCCCTCGCCCATGGTATCTCCAAAGCGTAATGATGTCTGCGGAGGTTGGTCTTGCAATCATTCGAGGGCTGGGGTGGGGAGCGTTGCTAAGCGATGCTTTCGGATCGTGTCGGTGGTCTTGGTTGATGTTGCTCCAGGCGCGTTTGGCGTATCGGCGTTTTGGCGGACTCGAAATGCCTTAAAGGCTGCTCTGTATACTGCGAGAACCGCTATATTCCTCCGTTCGGAGGGGCGTTTAAATATTACATTGACCGTGATGAGTCCACG